>VNJN01000728.1:0-11999 GCA_008042485.1 Drosophila mayri | reverse complement strand
TCACACCCTGGCCACACCGAGTTTGACGTCACAGGCAACATTGCCTGACGTCACAGGCAACATTGCCTGACGTCACGGGCAACATGGTCCGCAACATTGCTCGCCCGCAACACCTGACAGGAACGGGACGGGATCTGCCGACCCGGAGGATGAAACATGGAGTCCGCCAATCAGCGATCGGCTGAGGGGCGCAGAGACAGCGATCGAGGCAGAAGCCTACGACGCCGGCAGCGGCAGAGCTGCAGTCGCAAAACTGAGATTTGCATGGGCCACCTGCCGCCCAGGAGCAAGAGCGAGACGGAAAGCTCGCGAGGCAAAAGAATGCCTGGAATGCGGAACGGCGCGTGCCGTCGATCGCGGCAGCGCAGCCGCCCGGAATGTGCCGAATTAGGCCACCCAGGGAGACAATAGAATTCACTCGTAATCAGGCCGGCAAAGGCAGCAGTTAACAAAGTGACAAGTGAAAATCGTACTCGAGAACCCATCAACGAACCACGACCGCCCCAGGACTCGCAAGGACCCACGATCAGGACACGACGCCAACCTCATCCTCTCGAAAACAATTTTTGACGGGTGAGCCAATGCGCCCAGCGCTTAAAACATAAATAAAACACGCAACAGAAAGGGGCAGGGGAGAAAATCAAGCTAGGCAATAAAGAATAGACAATTAGGAGGAAATAATAAATTTTTATAAAGAATAAAGCATGAAACAAATAGAAAAGGAGTCTTAGTTTTATTTATTCCTCCCCAACAGCCCTCCTTGCACCCCGCTGCACCCCTCCTCCCCAAATCAGCCGCCCTTGGGTATTTCCAGGCGCGGATTTGGGCAGGACGGGGCAGGAGCACCCTCGCCGCTGAGATTAAGTCCGAGCGCGGGTGCGGGCGACGACTTTGGGATTCACCAGGTCGCCAGCCCAATCTCAGGATGCGTCTCCGGGATTAGCCCGGGCGCCTCAGCTGGCCGGATTGCGAGTCATAGGGCATCTTAGGGGAGGACGTCGGCCGCCGTTGGGTTACCACGGCGGAGTCGACGGGCCGCAGCAGCTCGGGCACGCCGGCGCCGTGGTCATAGGACAGTGTTGCGGGCGCGGGAGCAGGCCGGCGGGATCACGCCAGCCACAGCTCCAGTCTTTAGGGGGTGGGTCCAGCCGCTGGGCATCTCCAGAGCTGGTAGTGGAATCCCGCCCAGCGTGGGCAGTGAAAATTCTGGCAGTAGCATCGGAAACCCACCCTAAAACCCTCGAAACATCGGCCTCCTCCATTTCCTTGGCGTTCCAATTAAATAAATTTAACTGGAAGGAACTCTGGGCCGCTGAGTATTTATCTCGGCCGTAGTGCATCCTTACAAAACAGTGAGAGAGAGCGAGGCATATAGTTGAAAACGGTTGTTCGTCAGCTGCCGTTTTAAAGGTCGGTAACCTGACACGAACACAAATATACTAGAATATTGTGTGGAACTTTTTAGTATTTTCCGAGCGGGCTGCAAAAAAGAATGGCAAATTTAATATAACAGGCTGTTCACGACCCTCGATTGCCCCTCTGTCTACCTTCTTCAGTTCCGTAAATCCGTTAAATTTAAAAAACACATCACAGTAGCTTGCTGCAGATTTACTAAGTATAAAACAAACAAAAAATAATAATAAGAATGTAAATTTTTGATATATTTTTATTATAAGATAGTAGACTAAGGTTTAAAAAACTTAAATCTAATACAGAAGCCATGGCGTCTGGGGCCTTCGGCTGTATTCTTTTCAGTTTGTTTTTACTTTGTTTACATACTATTTAATAGGATTGAATTTATTTAATTGTATTCATCTAAGTTTTAGATCTGATAATATATATTAAAATGTTTAATAAGTTTTGAAATATTACTTTTATTTTATGGTGTTGTATGAGATATTGCAGAGATAGCCGTATTCTGAGGGCAGAAGGGAAGTATTTTTTAGATTATGATAGGATATGATATTAGAAGGTGAGAGGGAGTTTATTATTGATATAAAAATATGTAAACAATAAGAACATAGAAGAATATTGCCCTTTAAAAGATCTCGCAGGTATGGGAGAATTGGTTAAGAATCTTGCTTATCTATTACGACAATAATTACTGCCATGGCAATAGTAGTTTTTATTTTCTTATTCATTTTTTATTGACATTTTTAAAATGTTGTAAACAAGCATGTATGACCGCATCATTTGCCGGCCAAAAATGCCAAACAGATAGTAATACCAACGGTCACTCTTGAAAAGATAAAACATTTATTCCTCTGCGAAACGTTTTACTGTCCGGATACTATGCCCAAAGAATGAAATCAGAGTGAAAAAAAAAATGTCGCGATTTCGATATTTGACCAAAAAAAGTATCACGATATAAATATATCATTTTAAACAAAAAATATCGATATTTAGATATTTTGATATATTAACAATAACCCTAATTTTTATACCCTGTACCAAAGGTACAAAGGTATTATAGTTTCGTGCGAGTGCAATTTTCTGTAACAGGCAGAAGGAGGCGTGCCAGACCCCCAAAATTTATCTAAATATTGATCAGGACCACTAAAGGAGTCTATATAGCCATGTCCGTCTGTCCGTCCGTCCGTCTGTCTGTATGAACGCCTAGATCTCAGAGACTATAAGAGCTAGAGACGCCAAACTTGGGATTTAGACTTCTTATGTTTTGTTTTAAATTTTTGCTGCTCATTTTTTTGGTGGAGCTATTTGAAAAAAACAATATATATCCCAAATTTATAAAGTTGTGTGAACCATATTTAAAACCTGCATGTATTTTACCAAAATACACATATTGCCTAAATTTCATTGCGATCGTGCCATAAATAGCGGAGATATATGCTTTTTACTTTATACACCAGAGCAGCCCAGGCAGAGGGCTCCAAATAAATCAAAACGTTCAATATACATTTTAGTTATGTTCACGCTTTTATGAAATTAAGATTACTTATTTCGAATTGGTTCGTGGTGCAGTTGTCTAAGCTGCAGTCAACCCGAAATGTTTTAATGTCCAAAAATAAAATAAATTGTCACGGGTTCAAGTCTGGTCTGCGGCGAGTAATTGTTTTTTTTTTTTATAATTTTAATAATATTTTTTTATTTAAATTTTTTTCCTGCAAATCAAAATAATTATAGTATGGTATAGTATAGGTTTTTAAACCTTCTAATTTTTTAAAACTAAAAAAAAATTTTACCCCTTGCGGCAGGAATCGAACTCGGACCATTGGCTTACACACAAAACATATATGCAGTTTTACACACTGAGCTATCGATCTTGCTCTTAAAGTGGAAGACATTTGCATTATATGTACATTTCTTTTCGTTTTTTTGCCTTAAATCCTTCTTTCATATAATTTTGGCACAGAGTATTCTACTGTCGGGACGCCCTACTGTATGTCCATCTTGTTCTGAATGGGTCTGTCCCGAGCAAGGGATCTATAAGACTTATCGAATTCTGATTTTATATCGTATATTTCTTTGTATAATTAGGTCCATTCCATTTTATTATGGAGAGGATACCAACATTATTATTTTACGTATTTGGCGTAGCTATATATATTTAATTGTATTTATTTATTTCATTGTCTTAAATGTAACAAATTTTATATATATATATATATATATATATTATATATTTATTTATTATTATATAATTATATTTAATGTTGTTTAAATTTTATCTAGGTCATTGACGCGACTCATGTACTTCTTTTTCAAGCATTTGTTGTGTAATTTGTAAAGTTTGTAAAATAGATTTGCGCACATAATAACAACCATGATAATTAACAAAGTGTGTATTAGATCTAAGTTCGCATTTATGGGCTCTACTTTATTAATGACATTAGCAGTGGAGTCCACTGTCTTAACATCAACTACTCCCATTTTTAATGTACTTGTTTCTTGTATTTAATTAATTATCAATTTACTTGTTTTGGGTTTAAAGTAACTATTTGTTTCTCCTGAGAATTTATCAATCGCATTGCAACATCGCATTACTTTGCGTTTTGAATTAATTTTAACAGGTTTCCTACCTATATGTTCGCATAACTTTGCAGGCTACACTTCTAATCGGGCAGAAAATGTTCTGCTCAATTTTGACAATTTGTATTGTATTATATATATTAATTGTATTATTTTCGCTCGGTCATCTTGTCATCTGCGTCAGCTCGTCGCCGCCAGTTGGCTTTGCTGACGCTCCTTCGATGGCGTAAGAGGCGGCCTGCCCCTCACGCTTGTTGTCCTAAGCCTATGGGCTCAGGCGGTGCCGGTGCCGGTCTTCGCACAGGTTGATAAGCAATATGGGCTGTCCAGTTGGATTTCCGGGTTGGTTAGTCCAGCGTCTCCAGCCTTTCGTGGATCTCCTTGATGTTATTCGGTTTTACTTCGCCTTTTGTCCACTCATCCAGTCATCCTTATCTAAGATCCGAAGGTTGCCAAGCATTTCACGGTCGCCATGATGTGTTTGAAGGGGGCAGTCATATATTGAGTTTTAAGTTGATTTTTATTTAATTCCCAATATTGGTAAGAAGCAGCGAGGGTGCTGCTTCGACAGGCTTATCGTAAGTGATTTTACATTGTTCTTTTAGTTAAAGTAAGGCTAGGTTCCATCGCTGCGCTGCCCGCAGACGGCGGCAGAGCGACGGCTTATGTATATGCTTATGTATATAGGCTATGCGTTCCTAGGCGGACGCGCGAGGGTATATGTTTATGCGGTCAAGTCATGTTACAAATATGCATGCGCTAGCTCTTTCATATGCCGGCTTGAGTTTTATGACCGGGAAATTTGAGATATGTTTACATTGCAACAATTAGTTACAGTACGCATTCTTTAAGTATTGATAATACAGTGAGCATTCAATATGTGCATATTACAAAACGCAAACTAGTCCTTCAGTATTAAAGCTATTTAAATTAAACTTGGCAGTTAGTCGTTTATACACTCTTACTCGTACATAGTCGGAACGGGACGGATCGGACGACTATATCCTATAGCTGCCATAGGAACGATCGGAAAATTTTTTGAAAATCGGACTACTACAGATAGCTTTCTTTCTTGTTTCCATTATTTTTCTGATTGTGCATATGGGAGCTATATGATATAGTCCCCCGATTTTAATAAAATTAATAAAAATCGAAATTATTTAATAATAGAAAATGGCCATGTTTTAAATTAGATGAAAATATGTATGTTGATCGCCGATAAAGTTATAAAATTTTAAATTATATATTTTTTTCGAAAAATTTTCTGTATATTCTTAGGGCAACTATAAGATATAAAAATTTAAAAAAAAAATCTGATAAAATAAAACACGCCTTATCCAAATTTGACAATTATTTTGAAAAAAAAAAACTTTGAAAAACTGCAAAGTTATGGTGTTTTTTCTGTTTTTTTTTCCTGATTTATTTCTATTGAATCTATAAGATATAGTCGTCCGATATGTTGAAAAACTGACTGTTCTTATGGCAGCGAGTGAGAGAAAATAGAACATTAACGGCAAAATTTCATTAAGATAGTTTTAATATATTGCTAGATCGACTCGCCTGTTGATCCTAATCAAGAATATATTTAGTTTATAGGGGAGGTGATGTCTCCTTCACCGCATTGAATACTTCTGACTGAAACTATAATACCTTGCAAGGGTATAAAAATACGCAATGTATTATTATTATTATCACATTATTTGCCCGCCTGAAATCTGGCAAACTATCGTTTGTATGTAACGCTTGGGTGTAGAGAACTGTGGCGCCAGTTAGGACTCGGAGTTGGAAGCTTAAAGGGTAAAGTTTCCGCCTTTCACCCGAAAAGTTGCCGCCTTCGGGGGATCGTTCGGCTTGGGATGGGATGAGTGCTAAGCGGTTGGTTTCATACCGCTCTGGCATCGATACTGGCAAATTGATCTTGCCGCAAAGATTAAAAGGTTTCTGCAAAGCAATTCTGGGCATTTGCTTCCCTAATACATATATATATATATCAGTGTCGGAATTAATCCCTTGGATCCCGACTGCAGTTGGAGGACCGTTTTGGGTAAGGGAGAGCAGGAATAGCTGGAAATAGACACTATTCTAATAAGTGCATTTAAACAGGTTTGAATTTGGATTTTCCCCGACGCCAATATCGCCCGCCAAAGCGCGGGAGCGCAGGGCAGCGAGGGGAGCAGAGGAGGTCGAGCAAAGCGGAGGACCAGAATAGCGGCTCATCTTCAAGCGCGGGCGGACCGGCGTCAGTGAAAGCGGAGGAGACAATTACCGCACCCCTCCCTGCTCTTGAATTGTGGACTAGCTGAAGCGGCGGCCGCTTAGGTTTTTTTCTGCATAGGGCCCTTAGTTAGCTGTTGTTGGCTTTTGTGCGCCGACTAGGGCAAAGGGGTGTATATCCCCGGCCCCTGATCTCTATTGGGATCCAAGTATATATATTTAGCGGACGAATAAACGGCCGCGAGGAGCGGATGAAGATGTGATAATTTGAAGTCGGTATTGGCCACCCCTGGAGAGTTTTTGGCAAAGTTCAGGCGAAAGCGTTAGCCGCGGGCGGACCGCTGATGCTTATGGCTGATGCTGTTCATTTTCGATTATATTTAAGTTGCATTATTATTCATGGTTTGCGTTGAGGCAGCTGGGAGGAAATAAGAGGATAAAAAGAGGATCGGAAAGTCGATTAAATCGGCTAATTAACTAGGGAGGGAAAGATCCACCCTATAGCCCCAGCCGGGATAAGAAGCGTGCACCCTCTTTCGGGACTAAGGACATCGGCCGCGAATCGTTACATGTAATACCATAAACGAAGGTTTTTGACTGCTGGAAGGAGTCACTGGAAAACTGTAATTCCTGTTATGTAAATATTAGTCATAAAGTCATACTCGTTGTCAAAAAGACTGATTGTAAATAAATTGAAGAAAAAAGATAGTTAATATAATATATTTTTATTACTTTGAATCAATAAAACAAAACATTTAAATAATAAATTGACCTTATTAAAAAAAAAATTGCCTCTTGGACCATAGTACACTGCTCATACATATGTATGTTGCAAGTTTTGAAAGCGATAGGGTATGTAAAAAGTTAAGGAAGCTAGACTAGGCGGCACAATTAGTTTGATAAAACCTTGACATTACTGTTGGTTGTAGCAACGCATAAAATGGTCAAATATCGGTGCTAAATTTATGAACAAAATTGCCAAATTTTATGTTGTTTTCCATTAGCATTCACTTTCCTCATATAGGAATGCAAGCAGAAAAATACTTTTTAGTGGCATTAACACCCTTTAAATAATTCTGAAAAGCCAATAAAAAGAAAAAACTAAAATGAAACAAACAATTTTTTATTTAGTCAACCGAAGGGAAGCTTCAAATTGACAGTTTTTGTCAAACTCCTGACTATTTGACAGTTCTAACAGTTTCTGGCGCTTGTCTGCTACAATAAATTCGTCATCCTCGACCATTTCAGAGTCACCACGTTTTCGAAGAATATGCACTTTATCGGTCTGAACAACATAGTCTCCTGTTTTATTATCATGGTAAGCCAGATAATTGGGTTCAATATACATGTTGGACCTAAAATTAATACAACGCTTAGCAGTTAGTTCATAAACTTTGAAAAAAAAATATACTTACAATTTAAGCAAATAAGGATCAAAGGGAAAAAATGTTTCAAGGGTTTCTTCCGACATGGATTTATCGTTACCGTATACAGTGGCCAGTTTGCGTCGAGCGTTTCGCTCCAAAACGGTATGGCAATACGCCAATTGATATGTTCGCGTAACGCCAGCAAATGCCGTAGCCACTGGAGCTACACAGTATCGAAGTGGATTAAAGTGGCACATGGCAAGACGAGAAAGTTGTAGAGATTGAAGAAAGAGCAAATCTTTTGTACATCTAGTCAAGTCGCTGGCACGAAAGGCAATTAAATAGAAAATGCCTTGACATACTGAGAAAAATACCATGTTGGCTTTAAGAGAACAATTCTGCCCGTATTCATCAGAGTCATCTAGGTAGGAATGCGCCCATTTACTTAACTCTTTAATATAGAATGTTATAGTGCTGGAAAAAAAAAAAACCAAACACTTTTTTAGTACACATTCTTATAATATAAAGAACCATTGCTTACCTAAGTGGCAAAAACTTCGCGCGGGCTATAAAACTTGACAGGTACCCTACAGCAGTATGACGGATAATAGCCGATGCATTTGGATTTTGAACTTTGTTCCAAAGCATTTGTAAAAAGCCGTCCCAGTAGATCGATCGAATTCCAGACACTTGAAATATGACGAATTGCACATGATGGATATTGTGGCTAGGAAGTAAAACTTCATCAAATAAGTACAATAATATCTTAAATACTCGACTTGCTGTCTCTCGGCTTTGTTCGCAGCTATTGGATTCAATGCGACATTTTCCATCAAAGAACTTATATAGCATTAAAAGACATATATCTAGGGTATGACCAATAGGATGGTTGACTGTTGGTAGTTCTTGAATTATGGCTCTTTTTTCAATTTGTTCATTATCTTCAGTGTCCACGTCGATTTCATCTCTTGGGGCATTTACATCTAATACTAAAAGCCTGAAAATATAGTTGAAGACTAGACTTAGCGGTCTTAGATTATATTTTCATTTGCTTACTTTTGCAAAACCAGCTGCAAAATTAGTTCTTCAAATACCGGCTTATATTCGATAAGCCACAGAACGTTAAACAGATAACCAACCGTAACGTGAGAAGGTTTCTTGAAGTATGGAAACTTTGCGCTTATTGCGTCAACTACTATATCAAATGCCATAGGTACAGCTGTGAGGATTCGATTGAGCGCGTCATGAATTGGCTTCAAATCCGTGTGAGCGCTTTTCGATGGGCTACCATTAACCCAGTCGGTTGAATCCAAGTCCCCTGGAATCCAGTGGACAATCAAATTGCATATACCGATCGGTAAATACCTATTATGGGCCACCATTATGTCAACGCAAAAATCAGTGTAAGCTTGTATAATCATAAGATTTCGCTTCTTCCAATTAAGAGACATCAATGCTTCCACAACGTTAATAAAATCTGGATTCAAATGGTGAACAATTTTTCTGGCATCTGCCAGGACTTTCAAAAGCTCGTCATCACAAAGATCCGATTCTCGAATAAAATATGTGAACTCGTGGACAAGATGGAAATTTTCATCTTCCACGGCTAAACGAATAGATTCTGCAAGACCTATTTCTTTTGGAGTTGCAAATCGAACTTTGTTTGCGGCCGCAGTCTTGGCTCGTTCCCGATCGGCACCGGAAAATGGTTTTAAAATGGATGTCGCTGCAGTTTTGCTTGTGTTGACAGACATGGTGTTTACCGAAAGCAAGCCGAAACAAACTACTGTAACTAGAAATTATTTTGACATAGTGTAAATTAGCCGAACAAATGGTTTAAATCAAGAATTTACGATAACGTCTAATTGAAGTTACTATTACTCTGTACAGAATTAGCATTATTACTTTATATTCGTAGAAATTCGCATATTCTATATTGAAATCACGTTATTTACAGGTGTGACCGAATTCAACAAATACAATTGGTCAAGTAGTGGTTAAAAAAAATGAATAAAGACAAACCCAATGAATCTAATTATACCTCATTCACATCACCTTTCGATACGCACCTTGAAATAAAGGTTAGTATTGAATTCCCAAAATATTTATCCTTATAGCATAGTATCAAGACAGTAAAACGTATTGCAGCGGAACAAATGTTTTATCTTTTCAAGAGTGACCGCTGATTTTACTATCTGTTTGGCATTTTTGGCCGGCAAATGATGCGGGCATACATGCTTGTTTAAAATATTTTAAAAATGTCAATAAAAAATGGACAAATAAAAATAAAAACTATTATTGCCATGGCAGTAATTATTGTCGTAATAGATAAGGAAGATTCTCAACCAAATAAACAGCGATCCAAGTATTGGATGAGCCCATACCTGCGAGGGCAATATTCTGCCTATGTACGTATTGTTTACATGTTTTTATATCAATAATACACCCCCTTCTAATATCATACCCTATAATAATCTAAAATAAACTTCCCTTCTTCCCTCAGAATACGCCTATCTCTGTAATATCTCACCCAACACCATAAAATAAAACTAATATTTTAAAACTTATTAAACATATTAATATATATTATCAGATCTAAAAATTAGATGAATACATTTAATTAAATTTAATCCTATTAAATAGTATGTAAGCAAAGTAAAAACGACCTGAGAAGAGTACAGCCGAAGGCGCCAGACGCCAAGGCTTCTGTATTAGATTTAAGTTGTGTAAACCTTAGTCTACTATGTTATAATAAAAATATATCAATAATTTACATTCTTAGCATTATCTTTTGTTTTTTTTTTATACTTAGTAAATCTGCAGCAAGCTCATGTGGTGGTTTTAGAAAATTTAACGGATTTACGGAACTAAAGAAGGTAGACAGAGGGGCAATCGAGGGTCGATAACAGCATTTTTATTAAAATTTTTATTCTTTTTCAGAGCCTTCTCGGAAAATAGTGTTTTCGTGTCAGGTTACCGCCCATTAAAAAGGCCGCTGACGAACAACCGTTTTCTACTATTTGCATCTCGCTCTCTCACTGCTATAAGACGGTTTCTTACTATCTGGATATTATGCATATAATAGTTACATTTTAAAATTCTCTCTGGGATTTTGAAAAATATATATGAATTTATTATACTTAGAATATCGCAACTTTTGATTTATTGATCGCAGCATTTAAATAAACACAAAATTGTATAACCAGAGGAAAGGTCCCAAAACAAGCCGTTCTTGTCATTTTGAACACGTTATTTATATGCTATTATGACACTACCGCATTAATTAGAGACTTCATTAAAGCATAGTATCCAGACTGAAAAACGTTTCGCAGCGGAACAAATTTTTTATCTTTTCAAGAGTGACCGTTGATTTTACTATCTGTTTGGCATTTTTGGCCGGCAAATAATAAGGACATACATGCTTGTTTAAAATAATTTAAAAATGTAAATAAAAAATGAACACGAAAATAAAAACTTGTTACGACCTGCTGTTTTGATGGGCCAAGGCCGGCTAGCCAGTCATTTCAGCGGGATTTTTCCCCGTTTGCCCACAGGTCGCACCACAAACCCGGCTGATCTGGAATCCACAGACAACAACAACAAAAGGTAAGCAAACTCAACAAAATATAACAAAATCAACTGCACAAATTACCGATCACGCCAGGAAATGGAGGGGCCGAGGTTTTGAGGATTTTTAGGGTGGGTTTTCTCGGCTCTCAACTGCCAGATTACGTTGCCCACGCTTGGCGGGTCAGAAAACTACCGGCTCGGGGTCTCCCAGTAGCCAGATTACCCCTCTAGAGACTGGAGTCGTGGCCCGGAGTGACCCAGCAGCCCGCTCCCGCGCCCGCAACCCAGACTTATGACCACGGCGCCGGGGTGCCCGAGCTGCCGCGGCCCAGCGGCTCCGCCGTGGTATTCCAACGGCGGGCCGTCACCCTCCCCTAAATATTATAAACATTTATTTATTCATTTATTCGCCAACGGATAACCTTAACTGGCTACTACAATCTTAGGGTTAAACTTAAGTACTACTCAATGATTCAAAATATAACTTCAGCATCTTCTTAATATTAATCCTATTGGAGGTGGGGTCCAAAGGCATGCTGGAGTTAATCCTATTTATGAGAATGAGAGTTCTTAGTGTAGGCTCATTTAGAGCGTAGTTCGTTCTGCATGTAGGAACAGCAAAGAGCTCATGGTACCTTAGGCACCTACCGGGGACACAAAAGTTTATACGACTCAACAGGACAGGACAATCAATTTTACCAGAAATCAAATCAAAGACAAACAAAATAGACGCTATGTACCTCCTATCACACAGTGACGACAAATGTACAAGACGACATTTAGCAGGATAGGAGGGAATAGGGTCAAGGAAATTGAGGGAAGAGAGGGCAAAAGAAAGGAATTTTTTTTGGACACGTT
>VNJN01000727.1:0-22292 GCA_008042485.1 Drosophila mayri | reverse complement strand
CAGGCGCGGGGGTGAGGTCCTCATAGCGGTCCACTCTCAAGTCAAAATTAGTAACTTTCGAGGAAAACAACGAAGTTGAATTCCTTTGTGTGAAGCTATCATTTAATGGTCGCTTTGTCTTTATTACATGTTCCTACATTCCCCCACTGTCGGAACTGCCTATTTTTTGGAACCACCTTTCCGCCATTCGGATGATTTCCAATATGCTTTCTGATAGAGATCATTTAGTAGCCTTGGGTGATTTTAATATCCCTGGGGCTATTTAGTCCCTGAATAGCTCCTCTAACACACTTTAATCCTCAACGCAACATGATTTTATTGCTGGTTTGCTCGACATTTCGCTGTCTCAAGTCAACCATGTACGAAATTCTTCAGAGCGCTTGCTTGATCTTTGTTTCATCTGTGATCCGGCGAGCGTCAGTTTAGCGAGGGTGGCGCCTCTGACGCAACCTGAAGATCCCTATCATCCTACCTTCGACGTGACACTCGATATTGGGGCTGTTATACAGAAAATATCTGATAGACCAGCTAAAAGAGTTTACTGCTTTCCCAAGTCTGACTTCGACCGGCTGAATAATTTTATTTCTGACTTTAACTGGTCTGATTTATACATGTGCACTGACATGGCTGATGCCGTAAACATTTTTACAATGCGATGAATTCATTCTTCTCGGACTGTGTCCCGTTATCTTATCCCTCAATCTCAAATAAACAACCTTGGTTTACTAAAGAATTGAGTCGCTTAAAAAATGTAAAGTCAAGGCTGTAAACGAAGTTTAGAAAAACCGGTTCTCGTTCTGACCTCTCTAATTATATATTGGCTTGGTCAAACTTCACCGTACTGAACGCACA
Organism: Drosophila mayri; assembly: GCA_008042485.1. Taxonomy (NCBI): domain Eukaryota; kingdom Metazoa; phylum Arthropoda; class Insecta; order Diptera; family Drosophilidae; genus Drosophila; species Drosophila mayri. The sequence continues at coordinate 21,440 of VNJN01000727.1, read as the reverse complement.
GTGCTACAAAAAATTATTTGACTCGTTGCAGGGTCCATTTTTTCCAGAATCCTAAACAGTTCTATAATTTTGTTAATACTAAACGTAAGGCGGTAACTCATCCTTCATCATTTTCGTTTGCAAACGCAACTGTGAAGGGCGATCAGGCAATTGCTGATCTTTTTGCCCAATTTTTTCAAACAACATAGCTTGCCCAGTTCGAACCTAATCTTCTGTCCATGTTTAAATGAAAGCTCTCTCCTTTTAGATCTTCATCGTGTAAAGCCAGTTTATCTGCCAGGTCCCGATGGAATACCGGGCTGTGTGCTTAAGTATTGTGCCGATGCCCTGTGTTTGCCCCTTTTTAAATTGTTAAATTATCCTTAGAAACCTCGCACTTTCCCTTATTTGGAAGGAATCATTAATTATTCCTCTCCACAAAAAACAACAAATCGGAGGCCAACAACTATAGAGGCATCTCTAAGCTTTCGCCCATTCCTAAACTTTTCGAAAAAATTATTACTCCACATTTGCAGCACCTTTGCAGATCGGTAATTTCTCCATGTCAACATGGATTTGTTAAGCGAAGATCAACAACTACAAACCTTCTGGAGCTCACTTCCTTCATTATATGGGGTTTCCAGAATAACCTTCAAACGGATGTAATTTATACTGACTTCAGTAAAGCATTCGATTTTGTTAACCATTCCCTTCTCCTCAGAAAAGTCGACTTAATGGGTTTTCCAATTGATCTTCTTAGGTGGATCTCTAGTTATCTGACTGGCCGGACGCAAAAAGTCCTCTAATTTATCTAATGTTCTCCAAGTCACCTCAGGTGTCCCGCAAGGGAGCCACCTGGGGCCCTTATTGTTTACATTATTTATTAACGATCTGCCCGAAGTTATGACAAATTCTAGAGTACTCATGTACGCTGACGATGTCAAGCTTTGCGTGCAATACAAAGACGTTGCTTACCAGTCTGACTAACAAGCAGATCTTGTTAGCTTCCAAACCGGGTGCTGCATAAAACTACTAAACTTAAATGGCTCTAAATGTAAGCTAATTACATTCTCTCGTGTCATTCCCAAGCTTTCAATTTACACACTTAACTGCTGCTCTTTGGGTATGCTGGGATTTATTAAACGGTGGTCGAAAGAATTCGATGATCCTTATATTACTAAAACTTTATATATTTCATTAGTTCGCCCTATCTTAGAATATGGATCTTGCGTTTGGAGCCCACAGTACGGAGTCCATAGTAAACGCATTGAATCGGTTCAAAAGAACTTTTTGCTTTTCGCTCTACGCAGTTTAAACTGGGATGCTGACCAGAGATTACCCTCCTATTATAGTAGACTTCTTCTAATTAACTTACCTTCCTTAGCCAACCGTAGAACTATGCTAGGCATTACCTTCATTTATAACCTTATTAACAGCGACGTGGAAAGTACTGACTTGTTAGGCCAGATCAATTTCCACGTTCCGAGTAGCAATACTAGATCCTACATACCTTTAGTTTTGCGCCATTGTAGAACCTCCTATGAACTGCATGAACTCTTTAGAGTACTGTGTGCAAGTTAAAATGATTTGTACTCGGTAATCTCACTAGCTGATCGTCTTCCTAAACTAAAAACTTTAATCCTTACCCACTTAAATTGCATGCAAGCAAACATTCAGGCAGGTCGCCGGTAGCTTATCTCCTTGTATTCTTTCCTATAGTTTCAATCGCGTCTACTTATTAGTGCAACCCTAACAGGCACGTGCCTGGTTTCATAAGGGCCACTTGAGTGTACTGACCGTAGTGCATCAACGTCCAAGATAAAAACAGGTCAAAAACCCCATAGTGCTGTGCAGCGTTGCAAAACCCATTTTACTTGTTGTAGGGCCCGATTCTCCCAGAATTGTGTGCCCATTTTAATTTGTGAACTCTAATAAGCTGGCCAATTTCGTGTTTCATATATTTGATGTGGATAAATCAATTTTCGCCTCTTATGCATTGGCAATGCATTAGCCAATGCATTGCTCGGACTTGTATAAACACCTATAAATCTGTCAAATCTTTAATGAAGTCTCTAATTAATGCGGAGGTGTCATATTATAATTAGGTATTGTGCCCCTTATTTCGAGGGAATAATTTGTTATTTTCTCCTTAACAAAGGTAACAAATCTGATGCCAACAACTACTTCTCAAAAATGTCATTACTCCACATTTGCAGCAAATAAGTAAATTCTCTGTCAAATTGGACTTATTAAGCGTAGTAAACCGAGCGCTTTCGGAGCATACTTCCTCATTAATTTATACTGATTTCAGTAAAGCATTTGAATCAGTTAATCATTCTCTTTTTAGTTTGATATTGTAGCGGTGTCTGTAGCGACTACAAAGCTCAGAAAGTAAATTTAAGTTCTTTTATTTAATTAAAATGCAGAACGAAGATTATAGCTAATTGTAGATAACTAATTAGTTACGTTCATTGAATTAAATATTTTTTATCGCATGTTGTAATCGTTATCAGTGAATAGTTGAATTTACAATCGATAATAATGGAGTGGTAGGACCGAACGCGGATTTGGGAGGCCGTATCAATAAGTAGTCGATGGCCGAATCCAAAGGAGTTTCCCGATCGTCAAACATAAAGAAGCGTGAAATATTGAAGCGCGTGTGAACATTCCGCCTTGAAAGTAGTCGGAATTAGTTGGCGTAACTCGATATTTGTGTATTGCGAGTGCGTTTGCGATCGTTTTTGTAGGTTATTTCATCTCAAAAGTTCCGTCCAGATAGCAAAAGCTTGTCTCGGCCGGCGTCGTCGAGGACTTGACAGCGTTCCACGCCACTGCTGCTGCTGCCTATATTGTTAACGTTCGAAAAAGGGACCCAAGATAAATCCCTGAACATTGGGTTTACGAGCACATAGGTGGGCTTAACAAAAAAGCGCACTGGCGGAAGGTTCTTGTTTTTGATTGTCTTTTTCACGAAGGTGTTCCGCAAATAAGCGCTCCCGAAAGGCAGACAACATAAGTCTTTGTGTAGAAGCGGCCGGCTGAACAAGATCCGGGATGGAATATTCGAATATAGGAATGTAACTCGCACAGCAGGCCCAAGAAATAAAATCGAATTGGTGGATCGAATGGTGGTATGGCACGTCTGTTTTATTGTACTTCAGTCTTGTAACAGAACAATTAGCTTACAGAACTAACTCTGCGTTCCCGACAACAGAACTTTAGAGGAAAACCGAGAGCGGGAGTACAACGGCGATCGGCACATCGCGGTCCCAAACCTTGCTTAACAGAGAAGAGTTCGGACTCCAGACTAATACGAGCGGTGCTCTTTGACCAGATCTTCCCGGCAGCAGTACAGTGGCTCCTGGCCTGAACATTCCGCCCCCATCGCAGCCATGCGGCTTGCAACTTGGTCCGCTGCTCCTCATGACTGGTGACAGGCTCCGGACAGCACCCAGCCAACCACGGTGCTCTGAGCTACCTGTAGTCCCTCTTTTACTTTGACGAAGCCCGAATACACGTCCGCACCAAGGACCACGGAGATTGTCGCCGGGAGATAAAAACGGTCACCCGCTAAGGTGATGTCCCGGAAATGGACCCGCACAGTCTAGCAAAGAGCACGGATTGGAGTGCGGACACGCACGTGCGGCTCGATCTTGAAGAGGAGGTTGAGCCTGAGGTTGGCATCCACTTTTGACCCCACGACGGCCTAACGAAACTGCTCCCTACCCACGTTGGTCGTCGGCAGGCGGAAGCATCTAGCCAGCGAGGCGTCGATACAGCTCGTCGGTGGACATGGGTCGATGAGAGCCGCGGTATCGAAGACTCGCGTCCCGGTATCGATCCGCACTGCCGCTGTCGGAAGGTCGTTTACGCTGTGCCACTGCAGCAGTGACGACAATGACGGCGCCGTTGCCGGGTTGGCAGCGCTCTGCGAGGCGACAGCCGCGCCCCGAGGAACGCTAGGAGCAGACCCACGTGCGGTAGACGAATGTCGAGAGGAGGAAGACCCCGGTCGATGTGACTGTGGGCAGGGTGCCGGACGCTCGTGCATGTGCAACAGTGTATGGTGCAACGATCACTCTGGCGGCACGCTCCATCAGAGTGCTCGTGAGCCAGACAATTCGCACAATAGCGGTTGTCGAGCACAGCGAGGAACCTCTTCTACACACTCAGTTGAAGAAAACTGCGACACCGGTTGGAGGCTACCCATGGTAGCAGGACGACCCTTTCGACAGGGTGCTTAACGAAACCACGAGCAGTGCGAATGTTCTCTACTCTGACATGACCGTCCGGTCCGGGAAACATAGCATCGACCCTGCCATTCATTAGATGGCAGATTGTCGTCCTTGATAACGACCATATCACCCACGGCAAGGTTCTCTGTGGGTGTTTGCCACTTGTTGCGTTTATGGAGCTCCTTGAGGTACTCCGCATTCCACCGCAGACGATTTTGCTGATGGGTAGCCTTGAGGTGCTGCCACCGGTTGATTATAGAAGTCGTGGCACCCTTCATTTCAGGTTCTGCGATGGCGAGGAGGGATCCCCCGACAAGAAAATGACCCGGTGTGAATGCCAGGAGATCTGTGTGGTCCTCGGACATTGGAGCGATTGGCCGCGAATTCAGGCAGGCCTCGACCTTGACGAGAAGCGTGGAAAGCTCTTCGAAAGTATATTTTCGTGTGGCTGTGGACTTATAAAACAGTGTTTTGAAGCTCTTGACTCCAGCTTCCCACAAATCCCCCATATGGGGCGCTGCCGGAGGAATAAACTGCCACAAAATCTGCTGGTGACTATAGGCACTCGTCAGTGATTCCTTCACTGCCAGCAGAAATTCCCTGGACAACACCACGGCTGCCCCAACAAAGGTTTTCCATTATCCGACTGAATTTGGCGCAGACACCCTATCCGGGACACAAAACCAGGTCGGATGTGGGTTTCATATGGATTGCCCTCGAAGAGAAACACACAAACACTAGCACATACCCTTTAGTAAGGAGAAAGGCTCGTCCGGTGTAGTTCTTAATATCGAAAGAACCCACATAATCCATGCCTGTATATGTAAATGGTCGCGAAAAAGATGTCCGCTCTTTGGACAATTCACCCATGAGCTGGGTCTGTAGTTTCTTTTCGTGGATCATGTATACCTTGCAGGAGAAGATTACAGACCTAACCAGATTCTTTACCCGGAGTATCAAAAAATTTGCACAGATCAGCCGGACCATCAGCTAATTACCGCCATGCAGCATTATCCGGTGCGTAAAATGAACGAGGAGACGTGCAAAATGACAATTGTACGGGAGAATGACCGGATGCCGTTCATCGTATTGGAGGACCATGGAGGACGTCACCCGCCCGCACGCTCTTATGAGACCATGATAATCCAGAAAGTGATTCATATTCTTGATGGAACTGGATGATTGAACTGAACGTTTTTGGCTCAGGCAGGCGTATTCTAGCGCGAAATATCAACGTTGGGACGTGGAAATTAAAAGCCGTTTGGCTGGGGCGATCTCATCGTTGGACAGTTGCTCTTCACAGGGCGACACGCCTGCTTGCGAGATCGGCAAGGTTCTGTTCGGAGCGAACATGCTCCCATCTTCCAGCGGCTGTGGACTGCGTGATATAGGTCACTCTATTAGCGACTAACGTTGTCCAATGACTCGCTGGCTTGCTTAGTCATGCCAACACGATCGTCGAGTCAGTCCAACAGTGCAAGCCTGCTGTGAAACCGGGCATCTTTGGAAGAAAAGCGGCGGCCATTTTGGACAGCAGCAAGACTCCACATAATTCGAGCCTCGGAAGCGACACCGTTTTCATCGGTGCCACACTCGTCTTTACCGAGGGCAGATTCACCATTATCGTAGACCTAACTTCAACTCGGACGTAGATGGCCGCACCATTCGCCTTTTGGGACGCATCACAGAACCCATGATGCTCTACCCTCAGTCCTGGCCGGAATGCGACCCAACGAGGAATGCGGATCTGACCGAGCGAGGCAAACTTTCAAGAAAATCGGTCCATTTTTGAGACGATTTCTGGGGGAGAACGTTGTCCCACCCTAGATCCTGGAGCCAGATGTCCTGCATGAACATCTTAGATCGGACAAAAAAGGGGGCAAGCCAGCATGCTGGATCGAACAGTTTTACAAACTGGGACAGGACCCGCCGCTTCGTAAGGGACGAGTCAGAGGACAGTGCAGGATGTCGGATGTTTCCCTCCAGCGCACCCCCAACGTTTTCGCCGTAATCTCAGAGTCGATCTCGAGAAAGTCAGCGCGAAGGATATGTTCACTCGGAATAATTGTTAAAATTGGCTATTGGTTGTCCATTTCCGTAGGGAGAGCCCTGCAGAGTTTAAAGCCTTATCCAACTCTTGAATAGCCATCTCAGCTTCTCGCTTGGAGTCTGCTCCGGCTAAGACATAGTCCACGTACATGTAGTTCCGAATAATATGGCTCGCCTTTTTTGAGATTGACTCCGAAGGTGACCGTCTTTAGCTCGTAATCTCGGATTTCTCCTTCTGGATTTCGAAATAGGATGCGTTGGAAAGAGGTATGGCTACATCTTCTCAATGTCAGCATTGAAAACGTACCGAAAGTACCGCCACTTTAGAATTTGGATTGTCAAATCTGACTGTAGAACTGGACCCGCGTGAAGGATGTCATTCAAGCTGGTCCCGTTTGCGGAAGGACTGAATGCATTGAACACGACGCGCACCTTTGTCGTCGTGCTTTCGGGCTTGAAAACAGCGTGATGTTGGAGATAATAGCTGGCGACATGATTCATGGCCGGAACTTCGATCATGTGCCCTAGATCCAGGTACTCTCGGATAACGGCCTCATACCGTGCCTTGAGTAACGGATCCTTCCTTAAGCGTTGTTCGTTCCGCAAGAACTGAGACAGCGCGAAGGACCTGGAGTGTGCCAACCCAGCCCCCACGTAATCAGGGTCGCGAAATGGCAGTGTCACCACATATTTCCCGCACTTGCCTCTCTTCGTTGTCCGGGTGAAATTTTCCTCACACGCCGAATCAGCTTCGTATAGCAATTTCAAACGCACCTCCTCCACCTCCCAGAACTTGGTAAGGAGTTTGTCCATGGGGTCCTTGGCCGACCAAGAATCCCGAGTTGAGAACATGGACACGCTGCGATGGCCTGCAATGGACACTGGCCCTCTAAGCACCCAGCCAAAAATAGACTCCTGTCCGAGGAGTGACCCGCAAAAGTTGGGCCAACAGCCCCCCAGGAGAATGGACGGAAGGATGTCGGCTCCGATAAAACGTCTATCTGGGAGCTTTCGAAGAATTTAGGATCGGCTAAGGGGAAGTCCTTTAGAAGATCCCTTGGCAGCGGATACGAGGGTAAATTTCCGGCCTGATAGGGAAGGACATACGCTGCCGTTTCTACATGCAAACCGGGTTTGGAAGATGACCGAATCGAAAGGTGACAGAGCTTCTTGGATTGCGCGGCTACTGTCTGATTGAGACCCGAAACTTGGGCCTGGATCGTTTGAAATGGTGGTTTGATGAGGTTGAAAAGCCGCTCCGGGACAAAGGTCGCCTCGAAACCGGAATCGATAAGCGACATATGAACAAGGGCCGTCCTACTAGGACCGGACACAAAACACACCTGCACATCCAAGGAATCTTCGGGGGGTACCGCACCTGCTGGAGAAGTGGTGGGTGGTTACCTCGGCGGCCCACCAGAACTGGAAGAACTTGAAAAAGGATTTCCGAGATGTAGCAAGGTGAAGAGGAGATTTCGCCGGAGATTGGCATCCACTTTCGACCCCACGACGGCTGCACAAATCCTCCCCACCCACGTTGGTCGTCGGCAGGCGGAGGCATCTAGCGAGGCGTCGATACAGCTCGTCGGTGTACATGGGTCGATAAGAGCCGCGGTATCGAAGATTCGCGTCCCTTCCTGTCGGATGGACGTTTACGCTGAGCCGCTGCAGGAGTGACGACAATGACGGTGCCATTGCCGGGTCGGCAGCGCTTTGCGAGGGGACCGCCGCGTCCCGAGGAACGCTAGGATCAGAATCACGTGCGGTGAACGTGGACCGGGGCGCGATAGACGAACGCCGAGAGGACGGAGACGCCGGTTGATGTGACTGTCGACGAGGTGCCGGACGCTCGTGCATGTGCAACAGTGTATGGTGATCCTGCTGGCACACCTTGCAACGATCACCCCGGCGGCACGCTCCATCGTAGTGCTCGTGAGCCAGACAATTCGCACAGTAACGAATACACTACGGCCGAGATATAAACTCAGCGGCCCAGAGTCCCTTCCAGTTAAATTTATAATTGGAAACGCCAGGAAATGGAGGGGCCGAGGTTTTCGAGGATTTTTAGGGTGGGTTTCTTGGCTCTTAACTGCCAGATTACGTTGCCCACGCTGGGCGGGTCAGAAAGCTACCGGCTCGGAGTCTCCCAGCAGCCAGATTCGGCCCTCTAGAGGCTGGAGTCGTGGCCCGGTGTGACCCAGCAGCCTGCTCCCGCGCCCGCAACCCAGACCTATGACCACAGCGCCGGCGTGCCCTCCGGCGTGCGCCCTCCCCTAAATATGCCCCCCCTTGGCTCGCAACGCGCCTGGAATTACCCAACGGCGGCTGAGGTGGGAAGGAGGGGGCACTGCGGGATGTGAGGGGCTGGTTAGCGAGGAAGAAAATAATATTATGTTTTATGTGTTCATATTATTCTTTATTTTTAATATGTTTGCCTGTGCTAGTCTTCCCTGAGCTCGTAAAATGCCCCGTTTTGTTTCCCACCCCTTTCTTGGTCTTCTGTCTCCTACCGCTCACACCACCTGGATGTGTTATGGTGTGAGTAAATGCGCCGGGCGCGGTTGGCTCACCCGGTGTAATTGTGTAGCTTCTCCAAGTGGAAAATTTTCCGTATCGTCGTGTTCCTTGTCGNATCGTCGTGTTCCTTGCCGTGGGGGGTCCTTCGTTGTCCTTGATGTGTCCTGGTATCGATGTATGTATATGGTTGTCGCGGGGGGATCTGTCACTGATCTTCACTTTTAAACTTCTCACGCTACTGGCCTAATTACGAGTGTCTATTGTTTCTCGTCCCAGCCGTCGCGTGGCCTAATTCTGCCCGCTCCTCTCCCGGCTGCGCTGCCACGATAGATGGCACGCGCCGTTCCGCATTCCATGCATTCTTTTGCATGGCGAGCTTTCCGTCTCGCTCTCTCTCCTGGGCGGCAGGTGGCCCATGCAAATTCCGTTTTTTGAATTTGCTGTTCTGTCGGCGCCTGCGCCGCGGGTCTCTGCCCAGATCGCGCTCTCCGGCCTTCTCTGCCGATCGCTGATTGGCGGATCTCGTATTCCGGTCATTCCGTCCTTGTTTCCTCCCGTTCCTGGGGGATGTTGCCAACGGTGCGGGTTATGTTGCCCGTGACGTCAGGCTTGGTGTGGCCGAGGTGTGGGCTCGGCCCTGTGATTCCCTAACGCCTACCTCCCTAATCTTAACCTATGTATGTGCTTCATATTTACATCTCTCCTAACCTTAACCCTAATCTTAACCTACTATTTACATACTAATCCCTATCTACCTAACCTGAAACTTAACCTACTATTTACATACTGATATTTACATTTCGTGGCGGCGGCCACATCGTGACCGTCGTCACACTCCCCACCTACTTCCGGGTGGAGCGAAGGAACACCCGTACCTTCCCAAGGATACTAATCTGTACCCGGAATCTCTGGCCGCCCTCCTCATCCAGGTACCTCCTGGTCTTGTGGATCCGGGTACGTAGGCGCTCTTGTACTCGCCGGATCAGGGGCGCCGGCAGCCTTCCGCCCGGAGTAATCCACTCGGCTGGGGCCATCACCCACGGCTCGGGGAGGTTCCACGGCACGCTCCGTGCCCGCGGCTCCTCTTCCCCCGACGCGCTACTGGGGGAGTCCTCCCACGGCGCGGACCGCCTCCTGGGCCGTCGATGTTGGCCGGGTGTCTCCGCCGCCCTAGCTTCCCCATCCGTCGAGCTAGCCGTAGCGGAAGCGCACCGGCTAGCTGGGCGCCTAGCCAGGAATGGCCCGGGGCCGAATATATCGTCTGGCGTCGGCGAGATCATAGTGCTGGGGTCCGCAGTGGCCCTATAGTCCCCTCGCAGGGGGCTGTATGTCACCGCTCCCCAGGGAATATCCCGTACGGGGGTCCTCGGTGGCGTGCTCATTCTCTCGACCAGCGGTGGGGGACTCTGCTCGTGCCTTTCCCGTGCTCCGGGCACCGGCACCAGTTCGGCCAAGGTGCCGGGCGATACCTCGCCGAAGCAGTCCCGCAGCTCGGCCTCCTCCTCCGCCGTGACCCACTGCCGATGTCCCGGCTGGGGTGGGACCTCCTAAGGGAGTAGAGTTGGGGAATCCGGCGACGGCGGGGTGGACATTTCTTTCCGCGGTGGGGTCGCCTCCCAGCGCGCTCTCCCGAAGCGGGCGTCAGGCTCCTCCTCCTCCTCCGTCTCGCTTGACAGCACCACGATGTCGGGTGCCGGCTGGGGCACTCCGGCGGCCGGCACCGCCATCATTAGCGGAGGCCCGCGCTGTCGCCGTGGGTCTCGCTGTGGGGCACTGCCCACATCGATGTAGAGGGGCCGCCCCGATCCGGCAAGGACGGCCACCTCCAATGGGTCATCCCCTGGGACTGGGCGCCTTCGCCCGTCCAGTTGGAGCTCCCGGAAGTGCTCCTCCACCGCCGCCGTCAGCCAGGAATAATCCCTGACTTCCGGGGGGTCTCCTGGTTGGCGGGCATGCACTGTGCGGCCGTCACTGCCACTCGAGTGAGGGGGTGACCGGGTGGCCACATGAAAATTGGCATTCCGCGTCCTGCCATAGCTGGTGGTTTCTGTGGGAGAGGGGATGATTAGTTCATGTTACCTAGCCAATCCCTACCTATGGTGTCCCTATCTTGGTCCCTATGTAGCCCCGTTTATTTTCCCCGCGATGAAAATCCGACCTATACGTCTACTCGGTGTATGTTTTCGCGAGGTTTTCCCCCGGCGGGGAAGCAGAGTGTCGGACGGGCGCACCCGTCATCGAGTTACTCTACGAATTCTGTCCGTTGTGACAGAGTATCCTGATGGCGATGCCGCCTATTCGGGTCCTCCGAACGCGGAGTTGTTCTCGGCGATCGGGGCGACATCTTCATTCTCCTCTTCTTCTGTATCGGCCTCCTCGCCGTGATATGGCTTTAGCTGATTTAGACTGGCGGTCTGCCGTCTACGGCTACCTGGTATGTGCAGCTGCACGATGTTTGGCGACGGGAACTTGGCGACCTTGAACGGCCCATCGTATTTCGCTGCCAATTTCGCCGCGAATCCCTCCGTGGCGTTTGATAATGCGTGGCGTCGGACCAGCACTAGTGATCCCACCGGCGGCTTCCATTCTCGCCGGCGGAGATTATAATGTCGCCGCTGATCAGCCGATGCTCGGTCGGCATTGTTTCTAGCGACTTTAAAGATGCGGTGCAGCTGTCTACTGCGTTCCGTTGGGGTTACTTCGCGGGTTCCACGTCCCGGTGTAACTTCGTCGTAGAGAGCATGGGGCAGCCGAGGTTCCCTTTCTTGGACCAGAAATGCCGGGCTGAAGCCGGTTGTGTCGGAGATACTGCTGTTTATTGCCAGCGATATTTCTGGGAGCAGCTTATCCCATTCATTCTGTTTGTTTCCGTCCAGATACTGGGCGATCATCGTCTTAATCGTCCGATTCGCCCTCTCCGTCGGATTCTGTCTCGGCGTGTAAGGGGCTGTATGCTGCAATTCCATTCCTAAGGATTTGCAGAAATTCCGGAATGAGCGACCCGTGAATTGGGTGCCGTTGTCGCAGACGAATATCCGTAGTACCCCGCAGCGGCTCAGGATCAGTTCCCGAAATGCACGCTCCAGGTGTGCTCATGTGGCTCTGCGTAGTGGGATCAACGACACCCATTTGCTGAAAGAGTCAAGGAAAACTAGGAGCATCGTGTTTCCTTGTTTCGATCGCCGCAGCGGACCAACGAAGTCCGCGCAGAGAATGTGGAATGGCTCCTCCACTTGGCGTGTGAACATATGTCCCGCCGGTTTCTCCTGACTGACCTTGTACCTCTGGCAACTCAGGCAGTTTCGTACGTAGCGGGCGACGTCGCGAAAAAGTCCTGGCCAATAATACCTCTGGGCCACGCGATTACTTGTCTTCCGGACTCCCAGATGTCCGGCAGCGGGGATATCGTGGTTTTCCAGTAGAACCCGATGGCGAGAATCTCTCCTACACACAGCTTCCATGGTGTGTACTCCTCCTCCTGTGGCCGTAGCCCGATGCGGCGATAAAGCTGTCCGCTTTCCTCCCTGTATTCCGGGAACTTGGCAGGTTCGGTCCGAACCTTCTTCAACATTCTTGCGAGCCATTTCCAGTTTGTCCCTTGTACCTGTGCTTGCTGCGCTACTGGCAGCGGTTGGCGTGAGAGGGCGTCGGCCACTAAATTCTGGGCTCCCCTCCGGTAGTGAACGTCATACTGATACTGCTGTAGCTCGAGTGCCCAGCGAGCGATTCTTCCAGTCGGATTATCTATAGAGTTCAGCCATTTCAAAGCCTGATGGTCGGTTATTACATTGAACCGGTATCCTTCGATTTAGCATCGCATCTTCCGTACGGCCCATACGATGGCGAGACACTCCTTCTCGGTCACCGAATAGTTCCTTTCCGCGCTTTTTAGGCGTCGGCTGGCATAGGCCACCACTCGCTCTTGCCCATCAATGGTCTGGGTTAGTACGGCTCCAATGCCATACTCGCTGGCGTCTGTTTGCAGCACGAATTTCTGCTTAAAGTCCGGCCAGACTAAAACAGGTTCTTCCGTCAGTCGCGTTTTCAGCTCCTGAAACGCCTGATCCTGTCGTGGCGTCCAGTCCCATTTCTTGCCTTTCTTCAGCAAGGACGTCATCGGCTCCACGATATCGGCGAAGTTGGGGACAAATCGGCGATACCACGATGCGATTCCCAGGCATCTCCGAAGTTCCTTCAAACAAGTTGGTGGTTTCAGCTCGCGAATCGCGGCTACCTTATCCGGGTCTGTGTGAATCACTTCCTCGCATATTACATGCCCCAAGTAGGCGATGTGTCGCTGAAAGAAATGGCATTTGTCCCTATTCAACCGCAGGTTGGCTCTGCGTAATCGGCGAAATACCTCCCGAAGGTTCTCGACGTGTTCCTCCAGCGTCGACCCGACGGCACCAAGTCGAGGGTCTGTCTCCCGCACTGGATGGTGGCTCCAATTCCACATAGGAAATCCATTCCTAGTAATACGTCGTCTAATGCGTCCGCCATGACCAATAGGATGGTCGATGCGCTGCGATTCCCGCAATGTATATTCGCCGCTAGTGCCCTGGTCAGCTCCCGGCATGTCCCATCGGCGAGCGTGACCTGCGTCCGTACATCCCTCGTGTTCCTTGTGTTCCCTAATTCCTTTGCTAATTCCTCGCTGATGAAGCTATGTGTAGCTCCCGTGTCCAGGGTGGCCACGAATCTTTGCCCTCCCATAGTGATGGTGGCTCGGATGCGCCACTGGCGTTGGTGGAGAGTCCTCTCCTCTAGTTTTTTGGGTTGGCCGGGTTCCTCGGGTGATTCCCGGTCACTCGCGGCCCGTTTCCGTTTTCCGAAACCTGTCGTCGGCAGCACTCAAACGTCCGCACGCCTCGTCGTCCGCACTCCCAGCAGAAGAGTATCCCTGGGTTCCGGCATTCCGTCGAAAAATGCCCGGGCTGGCCGCAGTTCCTGCATGCTCCCCGCACGTTTACTGGTGCCTGCTCCGGCGTGGTTGCCCGACTCGTATTCGCGTTCCTGCTGAGATTTCCTGGCATGGGGTTCGTCGGCGGCCTGCGGGCCGTGCGGTCCGCATCCGTGATGGTACGCGAAATGGGTGGTGTCCGTGAGTTCGGTTCCTGGTGGTTCTGTGCTTGTCCGCTCCTCGTGATCGACCACTAAGTGAGTCAATTCCGCTAGGGTGCGAAAATCCTGCCTCCTTATGAATAATTGATATTCCGGCGACATGTTGTCGTAGACCCTTTCCAGCTCTCGTTCAGCTGTATAGGCGGCCCGGCGCATCTGCAAGGGTAGGTCTACCAGATACTCCTTAAAGGGTTCATTGGGCCTCTGAAAGTGAGTCATAATCTCGTCTTCCAGTCGCTGATAGTAGCGCGGCGGCAGAAAGAATCTAGAAACTCCCTGCGAACCTCCGTCCAAGTGGCGTTCCGTAGTCCACTTGTCCTATACCAGCTCTCAGCGCGACCAGTCAGTAGCACGATTAAAGCTGGGGCGAGATACCTCTGATCGATCCGGCTAGTGTCGGCCCGTTCCTCGATATGCTCTATAAAACAGAGTGGGTCCGACGTCCCGTCGAATGAGAGTCCCCACTTGGTCATCCGATCCAGTAGTGCGGCTCCCGGATCCCCATGGCAGCTCGTGGCGCGCGGTGGCTCCTCGGTCTGCGTTGACGGGCGTCTCCCTGCGGCAGGAGAGGTACTCCTGGGCAGCAAAAGAGTGAGTGGCGCCGTCGGTGCCGCAACTCCAGGCGAGTTTGCCTCCGAATCCAAGTACATGGGCGACAGCAGCTTTGCGTCCCCGGTGGGAGCGTTCCCGTAGTTCTTCTCCAACTCCTCAAGGCGAGTTTGAACTGCCTCAGGATGGTCCTGTTGCCGCGCGAAGGCAATCAGCCGTGATCGCTGCTCCTCAACTGTGCCTCCCTGTTCCAAACCGAATTCTAGAAGTATGGTCTCCAATTCCAACTTCCTTTGGTAACTGATCCACGTTACGCCCATGATTTTTGTTTGTTAGGCCTATTTGTTCCCTTTGATATTTTTTTGTTGATTATACCTATCTTATTTAGTATCTCGTATGGCCTACTTATTCCTTCAAGTTGTTTCCGTTTTTTATTTTAGGTGTTTGTCTTAATGGTTTATTTATTTTATTTATTTTTATTTAAACTTAATTGATTTATTTCAGGTTTTTTTTTCTTTTCTCCCCTTATTATTATTTTTTTTTGTTTATTTTCGTTGATTCCTAGTTCTATTTATTTTATTAATTTCAGCTCTTTCCATTTGTCTTCCTATTATTATTTTATCATTTCCCTTTTTCTCGATCTCCTTTTTTTTCTTCTCCTTGAATGTTTTCTTAGTTCTCCTTGATTATTATTTTTCCTTTGATCCTTCTCGATTTTTTCCTTGATTTTTTTTCTGGTTCTTCCTTGATTTTTCCCTTGCTTTTTCCTTGATTTTTTTCCTTGCTTTGTTCCCTCCTTTCCTTGGTTCCGTTGATTTTTCCTTGCTATGTGTGATTTTTCCTCTTGTTATTCCTTCTCCTGTTTAGCTTTGCTTTATTTGTCAGTCGCTGCGCCTTTTACTTAGTTTATTAGCTTTTATTTGTATTGTAATTTATGGTATTTTATATTATTTGCTTTTATTTAGTTATATTTAATTTTATTTTGATTTATTTGTTGTATTTAACTGGCGTATTTATTTCCTTTTAACTTGTATTGTATTTATTTTATCCCCTTTATATTTATTTTATTTAGTCTTATTTGCGTGGTATTTATTTTATTTGTTCTAGTCTTAACTGGTTTTATTTTATTTGTGTTTACTTTTATTTAAGTTGTTCGTATTTAATCTTATTTTAATTGAATTGTATTATTTTTATTCTATCTATATGGTTTTTAATTTATTTTGGATTTTATTTTAATTATATTTGAATTGTATTTTGTTTTAATTGTTTTCGTTTATTTTTATTTTATTTAATTATATTTAAATTGCTTTAGTTGGTTTGACTTTAATTCATTTCCTTTGATTTTGTTTAATTCGTTTTCGTTTATTTAATTTATTTCAGTTTGCTTGAGTTCACTCTAATTTTAGTTTAGTTTGCTTGGGTTCACTCTAATTATATTTTAGTTTGCTTGGGTTCACTCTAATTTTATTTCCTTGGTATTTAGTTATCGTTCCTGTGATCTGGTATTTTATCGTTTACCTCCCCTCTTGGTATTTTGTTTTCTCCGCCTCCGGTCTCTTTCCGTGTTTTATCGATAATCGTTATTTGATTTTTCTATCGGCTATCGGCTACTGGTATTTTAAGTTTAAAACTTGGCGCGATCCCAATGCGATTAATTATTTCATTCAATTTCATTAATTATATTTTTTTCCTTTATTATACGTTTTCAGATAATTTATTGGTTTTTTTATTCCGTTTATTGTTTATTTGTCGTTTGTTAATTATTATTTCTCTCGTTCGTTTTATTATTTAACCGATTTGTTTCCGTTGATATTATTTGTTTTATTTATTTATTAAATTTTTATGTGCGCAGGATCTGGATATCCTTGTAGCCGAAGGACTTGTTATTTTATTTTCCGCAGGATTTTATTAAACTGATCAGGATTCGCTGGTTTAAATTTTGAATTTTCACGATGTGTATTCGACAAAGAATATTTTCTTGGTCCCCGCCCTGATGGCGGCGCAACCAAGAGCGAAAATTAGTACTCGTGTATGCAGATATATGTATATATGTATGTATGTATGACCGCGACTCGTGATCTGCACGTGCAGCGACGTTTTTTCCTCTGCTCTGCCGACGTCGGCGTCGGCAGCGATTTTGTAACTCTTCTTATTGACTATGACGCCCAAATTGCGGCCTGTTTTGCCGAGACTGTATTTTTCTTGACTTGAATGGAATATTCCTATTGCGATTTCTTCTTTCCCCTTCTCTTCTTAGCTACCCGAAAAAAA
Organism: Drosophila mayri; assembly: GCA_008042485.1. Classification (NCBI taxonomy): domain Eukaryota; kingdom Metazoa; phylum Arthropoda; class Insecta; order Diptera; family Drosophilidae; genus Drosophila; species Drosophila mayri. The sequence continues at coordinate 4,719 of VNJN01000727.1, read as the reverse complement.
CAAGGTGCCGTTACGGCGGCTGCATGTGCGTCGCTAATAATGGAATTTTCTGGCAGTTTTTGGTCGTTTGCATGTGCATATATGTATGTATATATATGTACATGTACGCACCGTTAAAATCTCGTTCGGCTGGTGGGGCTTTAATCCACCTTAGTAAGGGCTCCTACATCTCCCCATTTCCTGACGGTCCCTGTTCACGGGCGCCAAACTGTAAGGATGCACCACGGCCGAGATATGAACTCTGCGGCCCAGAGTCCCTCCCAGCTAAATTTATTTATTGGAAACGCCAAGAAATGGAGGAGGCCGAGGTTTTCGAGTATTTTAAGGGTGGGTTTTCTCCGACTCTAACTGCCAGATTTTACTTGCCCACGCTGGGCGGGATTCCGCTACCGGCCCTGGAGTTTCCCAGTGGCCGGACCCTTCCTCTAGAGACTGGAGCCGTGGCTGGCGTGATCCCGACAGCCTGCTCCCGCGCCCGCAACCCTGACCTATGACCGCGGTGCTGGCGTGCCCACGCTGCCGCGGCCCGTCGGTTTCACCGTGGTATCCCAACGGTGGCCGACGCCCTCCTCTAAAATAATTCCCCTTATGACCCGCAATTCGCCAGCGGCGGCGCCCGGGCTAATCCATGATCACTAGATCTTGATCCAAACTTGCTTCACTAATTGCCGCTGGCCTAATTACGAGTGATCTCTTTAATTCCAGATCAATCGTCCCGTGGCCCAATTCTTCCACTTTGACGCCGGCTGCGCTGCCGCGATTCATGGCACGCGCCGTTCCGCATTCCATGCATTTTTGCAATCGCGGACTTCCCCTCTCGCTCCCTCTCATGCAGCAGGTGGCAGAATGCAAATTCCAATTTCGCATTCCGGCGCCTGCGCCGTGGGCCTCTGCCCCGATCGCGCTCTCTGGCCTCTTTTGGCGGCCGCTGATTGGCCGATCCGTGTTCCGGTCCTCCAGCTTTTCGCCCCGTTCCTTGCAGGTGTTGCGGGCGATGTTGCGGGCAATGTTGCCCGTGACGTCAGGCTTGGTGTGACCGATGGTGAGGGCCCGGCCCTGTGATTCCCTAACGCCTACCTCCTAGCCTTAACTTATTAGAAAACTTCGTATTTACAGCGTTTTAACCATTTTCTTACCCTATTCCTATCCTACTCTTACCCTATCCTTAAAATTAATCCCTAGCTGCCTAAACTTAACCTACTACTTACGCTTAAACTACGTTGTATTTACATATGTACATAGTGGCGGCGGCCGATCGGCGACCGCCGTCACATTGTTTATACTCTGTATACTCTGACTCCTACATATGTCGGAACAGGCCGGATCGGATGACTATATGATATAGCTGCCATAGGAACGATCGGAAAATGTTTCGAAAAGAAATATAACTCAGTCAGTTTTCAAGATATTTTAACCAAATTTTTATTTGACCACTTTAAATTATTTCAGAATTTTGGTTTTAAATTCATGAAAATCGGTCGACTACATTTTATAGCTTCCATAGATACAATCAGGAAAATGCAAAAATTAACCTTAGCCGTGTTTCAAACCATTTTTATCAAATTTGAGATTTGGCAACTAATTATTATTCAAGAAACTGCGTTAAACCATCTGTCACAGGTAGTTGTATTTATGTAACCTGCTCCTACATCCCTCCATCTTCGGAAGACCCAATTTATTGGAAACACCTTTCGGCAATTCAGGTAGTTTCCAGCTGGCTTTCTGATAGGGAACAATTAGTGGCTTTGGGTGACTTTAACATACCTGGAGCGCTCTGGTCCTCTGATGGTGTGTCTAACGTTCTTCATACGGCGGCACAGCATGACTTTATAACTGGCCATGCTCGATTTATCGTTATCCCAACTTAATCATATCTTTAACTCATTTAACCGCTTACTGGATCTATGCTTTGTCTCCGATCCTGTAGGTGTAAATCTCATTAGAGTTCCTCCAATGACGCAACCTGAAGATCCTTATCATTCTACTTTCGATGCGACTATTGACACTGGGACAGTTTTAGCAATTATATCTGGTAGCAAACTGTGAAGGGGGCGCTGATGCCGCAAAAAGAGTTCCAAAAACGAGTGATGCCGATGAAAAACGGCCTGCTGGCAGCACAGGAAAAACCCACCGCGCGATCGGAATCGAATGAAAAAAAGAAGTCGGTGGCGTCGATGGTGGAATTCCAGTGCAATCGTATGTATATGGGTTCGCTTCATATATTGAACTAATATAACCTAACATAAGGGCCGCGCTCCCGACCGATAAGCTCAGCTTAACAGAACGGGAGCGGGCCCGAGTGGCGGCAAGCACAGCGCGAGAGCGGGAGCAGCGACGGCAGACCCGAGGACCTGAGCACAAAAGGGGCGAGCGCGGGTGCGCTCTTAAGTTTTGGTGAGCCGAGGCGGCACAGAAGGCCCCTCACCTAAACATCCCGCCCCCCTTGCAATCACTCGGGTTGCAATAGATCCCACGTCGTTATGGCTTGTGGCAGGCTCCGGACACGACCCATCCAAAAACGGTGCTTTGGGCCATCGGTAGCCCGTCCTGAATCTTCAGGAAGCCCGGCTGAATGATGCGCGGATACATGTCCGCGCCCAAGACGACGGAAATCGTGGCTGGCAAATATAACCGCTCGTCAGCCAGAGTAATACCTCGGAAGTAAGCACGCACCGCATCGCTCAGCTCTCGGGACGGCGTTCGAACGCGGACGCTAGGCTCGATCTTGAACATAACATTCAGCCGCATGCTCTAGTCGGTTATAGACCCCACGGTGGCCGAACACACTTGTTCGTCCCCCACGCTAGTAGTGGGCAGACTGAAACACGCCGCTAGCGAAGCATCAATGCAGCTAGAGGGCGTGCACGGGTCAATGAGGGCCCGCGTGTCGAAGATCCGGGTCCCGGTGTCAATCCGCACAAGCGAAGTCGGCAACACATTGACACTATTCCGCTGCAGCAGCGACGACAGGGTTGGCGCAGCGGCCGCATTCTGCGGGGGCCCTCGCCGAGTGGCGGAAGATTGCCTAGGCGCAGCTGGCGCGGGCGGACGAACAGTGGACGGCGCCCGATGAGTGGCGGACGACGGCCGTGGAGCGTCTGAAGCATGCCGCGGCGGAAGACTGCCGAGAAGCTGCCGACGAGCTTGGAGCGGTTCGTGAGAGCCGGAAAGTGGTGGCCGAAGGCCGCGACCGGTGATCCTCCTGACGCGGCTGGCGCCGAGCCCGCGGCTCCTCCACGATGTGCAGCAGTGAGTGGTGATCCGCATTGTTATTGTGGGCAGGTGGAAGCAATATCGGTTGACGAGAACCGCCCGGAGCCGCTTCTCGGCGCTTAAACGCAGAAAGCGGCGGCACTTCTTCAGTGGGTGGATCCCATTGCAGACTTTAGGCACGCCTCGATCTTTGCCAGGAGAGTAGAGAGCTCCTCAAAAGTGTATTTCCGCGTGGCTGTGGACCTGTAAAACAAGTTCTTGAAGCTCTTGACACCTGCCTCCCACAGACCTCCCATGTGGGGGGCTCCCGGAGGAATGAAATGCCAGAGCAGCTGCTGGTGGTTATAGGTACCCGTCACCGCCCCTTTTTTGGATATCAGGGCCGCTGCCCCCACAAAGGTCTTCCCGTTGTCCGACTGCACTTGACGGGGGCACCCTCTCCTTGAAACGAACCGAGCTAAAGTCGCCAGAAACTTCTCGGTCGTAAGGACCGATGTAAGCTCTAAATGGATGGCGCTTGTAGAGAAGCACACGAACACCAACACACCCCTTCGTGATGAGACAGGCTCGTCCCGTATAGTTTTTAATTTCGAAAGGACCGGCATAATCCACGCCAGTATGCGTGAACGGGCGTGAGAAGGACGTCCGTTCCTTCGGTAGCTCCCTCATGAGTTGCGTCTGCAACTTCTTCTTGTGGATGACGCATACCGTGCATGAATAGATGACGGACTTCACCAAGTTTCTCACCCTTGGAACCCAGAATTCGGCCCGGATTAGGCGGATCATCAGCTGGTTGCCACCGTGCAGCGTGATGCGATGCGTAAACTGGACGAGGAGTCGGGACAGATGGCAGTCGTACGGAAGGATTATAGGATGCCGTTCGTCATATTGTAGAAGTTCAGAGGCCGTGACCCGGCCGTAGGCTCTCATAAGGCCTTGCGAATCAATGAATGGGTTCAGATTTTGAATCAGACTGGATGCCGGAACTCGCCGCTTTTGGCTTAAGCAGCCCATCTCAGAGACGAAGTGTCTGCGCTGAGTGACGGAAACTAGGATGCGTTCGGCCGACGTAATCTCATTAGCTGTCAGGTGCTCTTCGAACGGAGATTGAAACTTCCGCGCGCGCTGGATGAAGCGATAAACATAAGCAAGGACTCGCAACGCCTTATCAAGTGTGGAGAAACGCTCAAGAATATCTTCGGCGGGCACCTTCGCAACATGGACCTTGACTACTCGCTTCTCGAGTTCAGTCACGAGGGCGTCATTGCCCTGAGTGGGCCATTCGCCGCGAGGCCTTTGCAACCAAGCAGGACCGTGCCACCACATCTGGCTATCTGCCAGATCTTGAAGAGCCACCCCCCCGGCTAGCGAGATCCGCAGGGTTCTGCTCGGAGCGGACATGTGCCCACTTCTGCACGTCGGTGAACTGGATGATCTTGGTCACCCGGTTGGCCACGAAGGTTGTCCACTGACACGCTGGCTTCTGCAGCCAAGCGAGGACAATAG